>KZ106729.1:106515-143042 GCA_000504385.2 Exutisphaerella laricina CBS 326.52
GACCACCAAGAAGGTCGTTCTCCGATTAGAGTGCACACAATGCAAGACCAAGGCACAGCTCGCGCTCAAGCGCTGCAAGCACTTTGAGTTGGGGTACGTTATGGACATGAAGAACCATGCGCGAGCGCAAGGACTGACATTTACTACAGTGGTGACAAGAAGACCAAGGGTGCTGCGCTCGTCTTCTAAGCGGTTACGTCTCTCTGATCACGGCAAATATGGCGCACGGGATTCGGGCGAAACGGCTAGGCCTGTAAAGCGAAATGAAGAGCTTGCATCCAGCACAGTGTCACGACGTTCGGAAGTCTTAGAAGCATGTGCGAGCACATCTTGCATCGCGATCTTGCTCGAGGCATCCAGCACCAAGGGAAAGTGTCCAATGGTGATTGTTGCCTTCGAAGGAGTCTAGGACTGCCATCTACCCGGCTGCCCGAAACAAGCTTCGTTCGCACTCGCAGCCTCAGTCCATTTTCTTGCCACCATCAAGATACCATTGCCTGAACATAGGACTCTTCCACATCTCGCTTAAAGTACTTAACCTGCACATCCCATCAGACATGACCATGTTAGCTGAAAATACGCCAGACATTGCAGGAGCTCCAGGACCCCAAGCTGACATGTACACGAAATAATGCTTCATATATATTGCACTCATCTCCTACCACATAGGCTTACTCTTTGGCCACAGTTCCGCGTAGTACGGCTTGGTAACTAGACAATCCTCGGACCATTCCCTGATCTTCGCCCATATCTCTATGAACTTGAGCATTCAAGCTTCAGGGTGGTCTTGGAAGACGTCGAAGAGGAGGTATCCAAGTTCTGCTGCGCAAGCTGCGCAGACGGGACGATGAGCCTCGTCGAATCGTTCGAACCTGTCTGGATGGATTGTGAACGTGACAAGCAGTCTTCAATCTGTCTCGCTCAAATTGACTGTTCAAAAGTGATATGGAGTCCAGCTTCCTCGTGTTTGCGCGGGAGCGTGTTCGGTTCCGCTCGATGATGAGCAGGACTCGCCGAACAAGGATTCTTCGACCTTTTTGGCACCGCGTTTGCGCTGTTCTGGGTCGTGTTGACCACGATGAACCGTGTGCTTATTCTCCGGTTATATTTCCGTGAAGCTATACAATGCGATCTGAAGATTCCCGCCAGTTGGCTGGCACGCTATAGCCGTAGCAACGAAGCCTTCATCAGTTCTGTCGTTGCTACCGCGGGGGCCATCATAGCTTCGCACTGCGGGCATGACGATCCTATCGTATCGAAGCAGTCACCGAGGTAGTTCTACCGTACATAGCAGTTAGCAGTTTCGAGCGGACATTTCTCGGACATGGACAGAAATGTGAGCAGTACATTTCTGCTAACTTAGCTTGTCCCTTGCGGGAGGTAAATAATACCATGGTTCGTTGGGCATCGCATCAGGCGGAGACACATGGGTATCTTAGCCGTAGTAGCCGCTGCAGCCCTCGAGAATAGGTAGGTGTCGTGGAAGACTCGGCTCGGCTCTTGCTTCTCTGTTCCCAACTCCTGGAACTGTACGTACTGCAAACGGGCTGCGAAAACATATACGTCGTATATGGCTTCAAACACCGGCGGGCCACAAACAATGATTTTCATGCAAGGCGTCCCTCCCTGACCAGCGCCGCATCTCGCGACCACACCCGGCCACCACATAATGATAACAAGCAATTTGTCACCTCAACGGCGACGTGCAGCACCGCCGTGAGATGCATAGCAATAACAATGGCGTAGGGGGTACGGAGTAGTGATAGGAGGTACGTATCAGTCGCCATCTGCGATGGGAGGTGACATGAATCAGTCGTGAAGCGGGGCACCAAATACGTCGATGGCTGATGCGGGAGCCAGCCGGGTGGAACGCTATTGGCAGATGGTGTCGGTATGTGCGATAGTGGGTGCATCCCCGAGTATCCCTGCCTCCCGCTATGCCCCATCCGGCGCTGTTGCTCTGCGGCATCGTGTGCGACCTCAGGTCGACATGGCGCCAACATCACGCGCAGGATATTCGCAGCAATGTCTTCTCGACAGGGAGTCCTCGCTCCGACATTCGCCTCCCAGTGGAGGAGCAGCGCGCGTTATTGCCCTTCTCATCATCAGCTCGGCGAACGTCTAGATGATCGCAAATCAAACCCAAGACCACTGACTCGACAGTGCAGCAGTGCGGATCATGGGCTTCTGGCTCGCGCTCTGACGCTGACGCAACGGGTGCGGCCCAGCAGTACGAAAGGCCAGCGCGAGGGCTAATGCGTTTCCAATGGCTTTATGTCACCAAGGACATGGAACGACGCGGCAGTTCTCGCCGACGACAGCCGCAACAGCAGCAGAATGAGCAGCAGCAGCAGCAACAGCAACAACAGCTATCCGTTGAAGCTCCCGCCAAGATGCAGCGCCAGAAGACGAGCGATGCGATTCAGCAGCTATCACCCACGTCCGAGCAGATTATACAACGAGCTTTTGGCTTGAACGGCATGCATGTGCCCTACGTGGAAGACAGCAGAGGACACAGGCGCAATGAAACAGCTCCGACTGTCATCATGGGTAAGCAGAGCGGCGACGGCGACGGCGACGAGCACAGCCATGGCCATGGCCATTCGCGGAACTTCACAGTGGGCAACGTGGGTGCAGGTGGCACCCTGTATCTTAAGCCGATTCGTGCACCACCACTGAATCTCAACTACGCACCTGCCACACCCCCTGCAACGTCTGATGGCTCGCAGTCTGTGTACTCTCAGGACCCTTTGTTGCGAGAAAGCAACGCGTCTGGTACGTGGACACCCCGAGTATCACGCGGCAGGAACATCGCCATGGGCCAACTCATTGGAGCTCCACCACTGAGTCTGGCAAACCCACACGCACGGCCGCGAGCAACTCGCTCGCATTCTTGCTCCACCGTCAGCGATCGCCTGCGAACCACTCTTTACGATGCGAACGAGTTCAACCTGCCTCTGGACGAGGACGATATCCCTTCGAGACGGCGCAGGAGTTCCTCTGCTGCAGAACTTCCCAGGCGTGAGCTAGATGTGCACATCCCTCACTATCGACTAGGCACGCCACATTTCAGCGATCGCGGCACGGCGTATCTGCACTATTCGATGCAGACCAACTCTTCGGTGCCGAGTTCTGTCCTGTCGAGAGCAGAGTACGACAAGCTGTTCCCAATACCGCCTGGACGAGGAATCAGTTTCTACTCACATCTCTCACAACCCCACCTGCCTCCTTTTCACCCATCCGCCCTGTACAGCGAGAATGGCACGCCTTACACGAGGACTCCGATCGCTTCGACTCGACCATCTGTTGCGGGAGTGATATCTGCGGAGCTCTTTGACAAGCTCGAAGCGAACCCGCATGATCCAAGTCTGGTGCATTACCACCCCACGAGTGGACGCATAGTGGCCGCGACACCGGCTCGTTTGATAGCTCAGATAACATCACCATTGTTCTTAGACTACGAGCTCTTGGCCGACTTCTTCCTGACTTTCCGCTGCTTCATGCCAGCCCAGGATGTCCTCGAGTTCCTTTTCGCTCGGATGAGATGGGCATTTAAAAGCGAGGATGCTGGCAGGATTGCTAGAGTGCGCACATTCGTTGCCATCAGGCATTGGATCTTGAACTACTTTCAAGACGATTTCTTTCCTGACGCGCCTTTTCGTCAAAGCTTTTGTGCCTTGGTCAATGGCCTTGCAGTCATACTACGCCAACGTGCAGACCGAGGAGGCGGCGACATCAACATCATCGGGGAGCTCAAGAAGTGTTGGCGCAGAACATGTGCTCTGTACTGGCCGAACCATCCGGATGCTCATGAAACGTCCCCTGATGCAGATGTTGTGCCTGGTGGTATACCTGATCGGCCTGTGCCTACAGTGCCTTCAGCACTGAGCTTACCTCTAACGATTCGACCCACAACACTACGAGCTTCGATCTTTGAGATGCAGCAGATCCAGCTGCCTGCACGACCCGATGCACCTATTGGCTTCTACAATCAGCCACAGCTAGAAACAAATGGGCCCAGCCAGCGCTCAACAGTGACCACCACTCGCACTGCCAGCATTCCAGCATCCCCATTGAGCGAGCAGAGCTTAGAAGTGCTTTCTTGCTCTATCCCATTCCTCTTCCGAAACCTGCGTCCTACAGCACGTGCGCGAGCGAAGCTCGCTCCCCGTCCAGTGGCAACGAAGGACAAAAAGGAAGTGCCTGAAAAGGAACCAGACAAGGGTAAGAAGGGCCCAGCACGGCCCAAACATGGGCACAAGAGGAGTGGCAGCTTTTCCGATGCTCTGCGCGACAAGCGTACTCCACTTTCTTCGCCAAGAGCAGACACAATCGAGCTGAAGGACTTGCCGTCTTACGCCATGACAGGCGGTCTGGTCAGAGGCCTTTTATTGACGCCCGCACCTGCGAGAGTGGACAATAACATACCGGTCACACCAGGTCCCGCTGGGCCTGAGTTGACCGAAGCACGGCTGCAAGGCCACAATGATGGCTACTTTGGACAAGGCCATAACATGGCTGTCAAGAAGTTTGTTGGAGAGGTTAAGAGGGCTTTGAGCAGCCGAAAGACGAGCAGTGAGTCCCCTGGCCGAAGTATCGGGTCTAGCTCAGATGGTGGTTCAGCGAGCACGGTAAGGGGTCGAATGCGTGTTGCAAAGAACCTGCAGCCCGATTACCAGCAACTTCCTGGGCCTGACAGACTCGACATACTTGGTCTGACTGTCGAGAATACATTCCAAGATTCCCTGGACCTCGCGCATCAGCAGCGAGCTAAACGAGAACGGCAGCTGGCAGAGGACAAGCTTTCAGAGGCGGAGGGCGAGCACTATAGAACACCACCGGAGCACGAATTAGAAGAGAAGGCCGCACAGGAGAGATACCACAATGAGACAGCATTGCCAAGGCGACCGGGTGCGGAGACGCCTCGTCCATCTACTGCACGGAAAGTCACATCGGATTCGGCCAAGAAACGTCAAGAGTCAGTGGAGGTCATGGACTTTGGGCGGTACAACAGCTATATCAATAGCCGGGTCACAACGAGTAGCCGGTCGATCGTGATTGTAGACGCTACTGGCGCACCGGAGTTACCTGTCATGTCTGGAGGGCTTGGTCATTCTTTCAGCTCAACCTCCAGCGATATGGTGCCCGTACCACTGTCTCGAAACAAGAACGATCAACCACCAGTGCCACCAGTACCTCAGCACTTCACACGGGACTACGCGGGAGTCGGTGCCGCTGCTGCCGCTGCGTCTGCCCACTACGAGGGCAGATGGCCAGACGATGACGGGCGCACGTCAGACCAGCGAATGCACGAGCTGCTGACAGAACCCAAAGCGTGGGACATTGATTTTGGCAGCAAGGCTAGCAGTCAAGAGTCTAGGAGCCGGGAATTCAGCAAAATCTCGGCCTTGTTCGATCCAGCTCGCTTCGAGACAGCCCAGCTCCCAAATCAGCTGCGCAGAGTGCCCGGTGGTGACTTGCATAGAGCAAACCACGTCAAGTCACTTGAGGCTCCATTGAGATTCAGGCCCCGTTCTGTTGGCTCACTCTCAACGGCTTCGCGATCTTTTGTACCTTCTGGTTTCTTATCGCCTCATGACTCTGTTCCAGGGAGCATCATGCCACCGGACCTGCAACCAGAGATGAGGCGATCAGTGTCCTTGCTGGAGACTCCCTCCTCTGCCCAAATTCTCCGGGCATCCTTCGAAGAGGAAGCGAAGCGTCTGAAGGGTATACCTGATGAGCCGGGCACAGAAGGCGGCATTGAGGACGCTTTACTGAAGCTTGAAGGAAAAATACCAAGCCCGGCAACCAGCCACAACAGCTCTGGCGCGTCTTCAGAGAAAAGACCGTCCCCGCAAGATGACACAGTAAGAAGTGATCACGGTGACAATGACACAACAGCTGCAAAGCATGAGACGCCCGAAATTGTCGAGACACCAGAACGGTTTCATACGCCGGATCAAGAATTCACGACTAGTGAGGAGACAACCCCAATGCAGCACAAAGCACTCATACCAAATCCTCTAGCCTCACATCCATTCCGGCCACCACCACAACTCCTGGAGATGCCAAGTGGCGAGCTCAAAGTGTCGTACGCAGCGTACCTACCACTAGAAGGGTCGTCTGGCAAAGGTAGTGGCCACAGTCCAACCATTACCGAGACTCAAGGCGCAAGCATATATCACCTGTCCGAGTCTGGCATGCAGTCAATGAGTTCGCATACAGATTATCCGCTTCCGAGCTTTCCAAACGATCTGCCACCAGCCGCAGTGGCATCGTCGACATCAGTGCCACCAATAGATCTTCATCTCAGTAGATACCCAGTCCACGATCCTTACGATGGCGCCTCTGCTACAGAATCGTTCCCGTACGAGCGGAAGCCGGAGAGTATTGCTCATAGTCTTTCGGACGGTCGCTATCCAAGCTTTCGACCAGGGCCTTGGGTTGATTCCACTGACGCACACCGGTCCTACCCGCTGGACGACAATCAAACCCTCAGTGATATTTCAACAGAAATTGCTGCAAGTGAGATGAGCGACCCAGGCGTCCGTAGCTTTTACTACGATGATGACGAGCTGCCACCTATCCGACCATTTGCGCCTCCGACTCCACCTTCCACCAATGGCGGCCATCCCGAGTCGCCAGATAAGAGACATTTGCTGCCTCGACTGCTGCCTCGAGATCCAGACAGACCTCTGAAGGAGGCCATCAGTGCGCCTAAGTTGGTGCCGCAGACTGCGAACCAGCCGTTTCCACGACGCCCACCATGCCAGAATGGTGCACTGAAAGCACAACATCGCACGTCTCCAGATTCTCCAAATTTCCCAGCTCATATGCCTTTCGTACTGGCATTTGAGTCCGAGGTCATTGCCGAGCAGCTCACCATCATCGAGAAGGATGCATTAGACGAGGTAGACTGGAAAGATTTGGTGAGCCTCAACTGGCAGCAGACCGCACCTTATGTTCGAAACTGGGTTGACTATGTCAACAACGAACAAAGCTTTGAAGCCAATGGTATCGACATCGTCATCGCACGCTTCAATCTGGTGGTGAAATGGTGCATATCAGAGATTGTGCTTACAGAGGTGCCGAGCGAGCGGGCAAGAGCAATCACGAAATATATTCACATCGCCAGTCACTGTCACAGGCTGCACAACTTTGCGTCGTTGTACCAGATCACTTTGGCGCTGCTTTCCCCAGAACTTGCTCATCTGCAGAGCACATGGTCGCTCGTGGCGCTTCGTGAGAAGCAGATGCTGGAGCACCTGGAGCAATTATGTCAACCACTTCGCAACTTCCATCTCCTTCGAGCCGAGATGGAGACAGCCATGCCGCACACCGGGATCATACCATTCATCGGACTGTATACTCATGACCTAATGTTCAACGCATTGAAGTCATCGCGCATTGATGCACCTGGCGGACCCGGGTTAGAGCCTCTGGTCAACTTCGAACGATACCAGACCTCGGCCACCATTGTTAAGAATCTGCTACGGCTCATCGAGGCCAGCTCGAAGTATCAGTTCAGACCTGAACCTGAAGCTCTCAGTCGCTGCCTGTGGATTGCAGCATTAGAAGATGACGACATCACCAGGCGCAGCAAGGCGCTTGAACAAATATGACCGGTATGACACGAATCCGCAATACCTTCACGACCCTACTACACAACAGCACTCAGATCCACGATTTGGCGAGGATGCCATATACGACGAAATGTGTTCACGATCTACACTTCTATTCCTTAAAATTAAATGAGACACCTTTCTCTCATTTCTTGCGATACCCATGATCTCTCGACACCTGCATGGACGAAGGACACGTTTTAGAAAGCGACGATATTAAGAGCAGCATACCCATGCCGCCAGAGTTGTGGTGGCACTGCATAGCATTTCTTCCGATAGTATTATTAAAAGTGTAATCAAAATATTAGCCAGCTGTACATAGAGATACGAAGTCACGATCCATGACATTACCCTCTGCTTATTAAGGTTTCTCTTTGAGTCGGACATTCTTCGTAGTTCGCAGGGATATGTCGACAACATCACATTTGGAGTCGAGCCGTCGTTTCACAAGCGCACCGATGGCTGTCTGATAACAAGGAGACAAAAAAACCGGCATGCGACCTTTCTTCAGAGCTACAACAGGCTGCGTACCGAGCTTATTGTCTACTCTCAAACTTCAAGCTCTTACAAGCAACACACCTGCCAGCGATACGGACACGACTCAGCCAGCACAGCTCAGCTGAAGCTTTCCTAGCGAGCTTCGACTACGCTGTCTGGGAAGAAGAAGTACAGAGAAATGTCGACAACTCCCCTTCACGTGCTGTCTGTCGCAAGTCTAGTACGTACCCGTCAGCAGGGTAGGTAGGTAGGGGTGCTGTCGATGGCGGAATTACCCATGAAGCACTACTGATGCTGCGAGTACGTTCTTCGAAGTTCGAACTTGGATTCCTTGAGCTTGATACTACTACATGTGAAGCAGCATAGTGCCAATCTCGCTTGTATCCATATCCTGACAGGCTTTTCAGTTTTTATTTTCCATGGCGAGGATGAGTCCAGAAGGGATTGTGCACCTCAAGGCTGACGAATACTGTCGACGATCTCTCCATTTGTGGTTTGCTGGGCTCTGCTCAGATGGACGCCGAAGAGTTTGTTGACGGACGTGGTCTGTTTACTGCGGCATTGGAAGTCTACGAACGATGATCTTCTTCCGTGCAGGAGGTTCACTGTGCGCAGTGTAACCTTGACAGTTTGTTATGAGCTATTATGATTCTCCTAACGCATTGAGAGATCGGGTGGCAATGGGATTGAATGATCGAGGGCAGAGGTATTACCTGGACTGCTATCTTTTTCAGACGCATCGCTAAAGCCGTGTCCATCACCGAAGAGGTCATCATCCGCCAAGGGCGTAGAGTCTTCGTAACCTTCTTCATCGATGTTGGCGCCGTGAAGGATATCTCCTTCGCCGAGGGGGTTAGCGCCTTCGAGAGGCTCGGCATACTTGTCGCCATCGTCATTGGTATCCCCATGAAGGTGGTCCGGCGATGCGCTTTCGCGCCGTGCTTCAAGGCTTACATGCCAACGACGTGTGCGCTGCGGCCCATCAGAGTTCGTCTTCTCAGTAAACTCGCAAGAGGTCGCGCGTGGCGAAGACATGGTACTGATCCGGATGATTGTATGACGGGATTTGATCGTGGTAGTTTGATGTTCTAGCAGTGATAGTGTTGCTTGTGTCGGCTAAGAAGTGCGAAGAGATTGATGATTCTTTAGCAAAGATCAGCTTGGTTGTGGTAAATCGATTGCAGTGCAACGGATCCATTCCGGATAGAGGCGAAGAAGGCGTGCTAACGGCAGACGAACATACGGTGGCGGCAGCTTCTAGAGCAGCTGGAGGCAGTGTAGTCAGCTGCAATAGTATGCAATTGCTTTGAGTATTCGAGTTGATAACAGAGTGCTGGTGGTTGCTGTTGAATCTGAGGAGGCAATAGTCTATTGATGTGAAGAAACAAGGCGTGCTATGAGTGGCCCAAGCGTCCTGAAGCCAATCAGAACGCGAGGCGAAGTTCGCCGGGTCGGTGAATGGTGGGTGCTTAGAGGAGCAACGCGTCCATCTCCTTGTCTCGTCGCAAAGTCATTTTGAATGTGAGAGACATGGCGAAGGCTATGTGATGTAGCGCAAAGCGTGTGGCAGAGTATTAGACCTGACAGGGAACCAGAAGGGAGGTGTCGCGAGAATCTACAGATAGTCAGATACTGGTCTTAATGGCACTAGCGATGTGTTTTCGGTGTTACTCACTGCTCAGCTGTGCGAAGAGCATAATCCAGGCACATTTTTGCTAGCAGCCCGTCTCAAAGCAAGCACTTCTCGTCGCGGTGGAATAGCTCAGCATCCTGCCGCTAGCCTTGCATCAGGACAACCGGTCGAGATCCGTTCTTAAGGGTGTCCATCCAGGCATGCTGTAGTGCAGCTTGGCATGATGTGCTGTACCTTTTTCATTATCCCATCCCGATATTGGCGATCATCCCGCAGCAACTTCAAGCTGCCACAATCGCGCTCTTTCTCTCTCATGACTTCTTCTCGGCCTCGGTCGGCTTCTTTTTCCCTTTCTTGTCCTTCTTCCTCTTGCTTCTGTCCCTCTTCTTCAGACTCTGCATGCCAGCTTTGCACACCTCAGCATATCGCGCGAAGAAAGTTTCCAAGTCATCTGGCTGGACGATGGTACTAAGCTTAATCTTGTCTTTGTTCTTCTTTCGGTCCTTCGACTGGCTCTTGCCGTCTGTTGCTCGCATGATCAGAGGAAGTGGATGCGGTGGATTGAGGTCCCATAACGGCTCGTCCGCGACTTTCTGTGCTGGAGGCGGGGACTTGGTTGAGAGGTCGAACGTTACTGCGTACATTCAGTATGCAGTCTTATGCAAGCCTTGGCAGCTACATACATCGCTTCTGCGTAAGGTATACTGCTCCGTGGCCTTTTTGTTGTGTCTTCTCGATCAGTGATGCGAGCTGAGTGAAGAACTGTCGCGTGTCAGCTAACGTTTCGTGGATCGAATGGCGTATCGTACCTCGTCGTGGCCTAAGTGCTCAGGCATGCTTTCGAACGTCTTCTCTCACAACGTCGGCAATGATATGCAGCACAAGACAGTGATATGGTGAATGTGTAGTTGAATACGTAGAACTGCAGCGGTGGGGTCCATAGCGCGGACTTAATTCCGTAGTTCTACTTCATCAGAAAGTCGAAGACAAAACTCTGCCCTCTCATGGACAGGATATCAAAGACGATGAACGCATCTTGTTCCGCATTAATACATATAATAACACAGACCATCTGCGCTGCTGTAGTACGCCCCGCGCCTTCGATGTGAGCAACGGCGGAACACCAAGAAAGAGGCCAGTACGAACGCATATGCTACGATGAGTCGCCTCAACTATGGTGGCCCCAAGCTACCGGGTGCACTGCGCGACAAGCTTGATACTGGAAGAATAGGCAAGAAACGACACATTCCGCGAAAAGACAGGCGCCAAGAGGAGCGTGTGCAAAAGAAGATATCGCGTACTGCGCCTAGGCCACAGAAGAGAGCAGACAATCGTCGCGAAGGGCGCCATGCAATCGGGGCGGACCGCTCACCGCCACTATCAAAGCCTGTCCTCAAGGCGGACCCATCTGCAAAAGAGGCAACGCCGAAATCGAGCTTGAAGCAGCGACCAGTGCCACCGTCGGACGACGACGATGAAGCAGAGAGCGAAGACGATGGCGAGCTTGAGCTGGGAAAAGAGCTCGCCGGACCTTCGATATCGAGGAAAGGTGCGAAGGCAAAGCTTGAGGACGATGACAACAATATTGCTGCACTTGAAAAAAAGCTGGGCCTGAAGGGCAAGAAGAAGACGGGCGACGAGGAGCTAGACTGGCTGGTGTATGGCTCAGACGGCGAGAGTGATCGTGGGATTGGCAACAAGAGGAAGCGACCCGAAGACGACAACTGGTTGAAGAGCAAGAGGAGGAAGGCTGAAGCGGTTGAGGAGCAAGAACCAGCAGACAGCGATGATGGGGATGAAGATGTTGAGCGCGGCGACTTTGGCGACCTCGACAACCTTGACGACAGCGGTCAAGAGGATGCGCATGACGATATGGAAGATCCATTTTCCAAAGACGAGCTACCCGAGGACGACTTCGCTGGTTTTGACAAAGACGACGACGACGACGACGACGAAGAGTCATTGAGCGATCAGGCAGAACCGATGACAATACCGACCAATAAGGTCAGAGAGAACCCGTATGTCGCTCCAGTCGCACAGAACGACGTGGCACATACAAAGTACGTTCCGCCTTCGATGCGAAAAGCACCTACATCGGACGACGAAGTGCTGAAGCGACTGCGACGACAGCTGCAAGGTCAGCTCAACCGGCTATCCGAGGCAAACTTGGTTTCGATCTTGCAATCAGTGCAAGATATCTACGCCAACAATGCGCGGCAGTACGTGACCTCAACTCTCGTGGACTTGCTGAAGAGCCTGGTGTCCGATCCTGCCGTGCTCAATGACACGTTCTTGATTCTCCATGCAGGTTTTGCAGCCGCCATGTACCGGACTGTCGGCACAGACTTTGGCGCCCAAATGCTCGAAGCTGTTGTGGAAGCATTTGACGAGCAGTACAGTAAGGCCGCTTCCTCGGAAGGTAAGCAATCTCTGAACTTGCTTACTTTCCTCTCCAATCTGTATACTCTCAATGCTATTTCGAGCGACATCATCTTCGACTACGTGCGCATGTTGCTGGAGCGAGATAACTTCAGCGAGAGCTCTACTGAGCTCTTACTGCGAGTAATCCAAGTATCTGGCCAACAACTTCGCTCGGACGACCCTACAGCGCTCAAGGACATTGTGCTTCTACTCCATCGCACGATCAATGCTATTGGCAAAGATAAAGTCAGCGTCAGAACTCAATTCATGGTCGAGACCATTGACAGTTTGAAGAACAATCGCATGAAGACGGATGCGAAGGCAATCGCATTGAAAGCAGAGCACATCCAACGCATGAAGAAGACACTCGGCGGCATCAAGAGCGTCAAGACTACAGAACCCCTTCGCATAGGCCTGGCAGACTTGCGGGATGCCGAGAAAAAAGGCAAATGGTGGCTAGTCGGCGCAAGCTGGCACCCCAAGAACGACAACAGCGCGTCCAAGCAAGCCCCGCAGGAGCAAGAACGACCCGCAGACGACGACAGTGTTGTGTCTAATGTAGAGAACGGTGAAATCGATCTAGAAAAGCTCGCACGCGCACAAGGCATGAATACGGACGTTCGCCGTGCCATCTTCATCGCCGTAGCAGGCTCCGTCGATCCCGAACATGCCTACCTCCGTCTTCATAAACTGAACCTGAAGAACAAGCAACAACTCGAGATCCCACGCGTACTGCTGCATTTCGTGGGTGCAGAACCTGTCTACAACCACTTCTACACTCTAGTAGCATGCCGCTTCTGCAACGACCGCAAGATGTGGAAAGCATGGCAATCTGCATTACTCGACATTTTTCGACGTCTTGGGCAGAGCGATGAAGATGACGACGATATTGAAGAGCGAGAAGAGATGGACGTGAAGCATGTCTATGCTTCTGCGAAGATGTATGCCACTCTTGTTGCTGAGGGATCTTTGCGCATTACTATATTAAAGGGCCTTGATTTTGGCGCGCTGACATCTAGGATGCGCATTTTCGTGGAGACGCTATTGGTGACAGTCATGATCCTGTTGCGGAAGAAGGCGCGGAAGGAAGGCTTCGAGGATGCTGTCAAGAATATCTTTGAGCAAGCTCATGCGATACCCGAGCTGGTGCCCGGGCTCAAGTACTATCTGACTTCAATCATACCCGACAGCGAAGTCATAAGCAACAAGAAAGAACGGAAAGTGGTTGATGATGGATGTGATTATGCTATTGAGATCCTGAATGAGGCGAGGAAGGGCAAGGTCGCTATGGAGGATGATTTCAGCGATTAAGAGTAAATTTCCCGGTACTCCAATTCGCGCAGCACGATTCTATTGTGCGAGTTGACGCTACATGTTGTCCACACGATGGCGCGTAGCAATGATATCGTGGCTGCTACGCACCTCGCAATCTACTTACTCCAATCGCGACAGTCGCATTCTACGGCTGGTACACGCACTTTGTACTACGAGCAGGAGTGCCGTTGCAGTGTTTGAAGTCATTCACACCTGACAGCGAGGCATTCAGCAGTAAGAAAGAGCGGGGAAATGATTGAGGATGAGATGGTTGCGATCATGCTATTGAGGTACTGAATGAAGCGAGGAAGGGGGAGGAAGGTCGCTGGGCAGGATGGTTAGAGCGATGAAGAGTGAAGACTGATCGCAGGAGTGTATCGCGCCGTGCATCACCTTTACACTCACTGCCGTCTATGCTGTCCCACGGAGTCGCCATACTATAAGCCGCGAGCTCAGAGCTTCACGATGCGCTCTCGAAACAGCTGCAAGCTGCAGCTGGAATACTACCACCAATCGGCCCATACGCAGAATTCTCATCCGGGCTGATGGGCACGCCGGCATTGATGGTCAGGACCATCATTGTCGACCAAATTCCAGCGAAGCCATTCGAAGACGTCCTTTGTCGAGAAAGAGACAGCACATTTGAGATACCGCATCCGGTGAAGACTGGCGATGTTGTGCCCATTCTTTGTTCTTTAAAGATAACCTTGTGCCTGACTACGATGCAGATTCCCCCTTCCATCAACAGCGTGGAACTGTAAAGAACCGTCAACATGTCGTGGGCTACATGGCCATGGAATTCCCACAATTGGCTCTCCGGGATGTCTGGCTCGGCAGACGCTATCGAGGATGAACAAAGCGTCGACTTGGATCCGAACGATCAGCTTGTGTTGGACAAGGAAGATGATCTGAACTCCAACGACCTGCTTGTCGATGACGAAGACGTGGACATGCTCGCCGGAGGAGTACCCACTGCCCAAGATATAGAAGCTGAGGACATCCACGAGCGCTTGCTTGCTGGAAAGCCAAATTTTGTGCGCGCTCAGTTTGCCGATCCGAACATGCTGGAGATCATCCAAACCGCAGCTGCACATGGTAGTGATCTTATTGACCCTTTCTCGGTCTACCACATCATCACTTATCTCCTGTTACATGGCGAGGACGGGCTCGAGAACGCTAGTTCAAGCGACAAGCTTAAAGAAAAGGTGAATCGCACTGCCAAAAACTATCAGCTTACTTGGTGGATTGTTCGTGGGCTCGAGGAATCATTATTCGAGGAGGACTGGCCCGTGGAAACCTATGGTGAACTGGCATCCACGGCACGCAAGCTTTGTCAGGCCGGCTATGGAGTGGACTACATCAGGGATTATCTGTGGGAGCTTCACGACAATTTGGTCTCCATCGAGGAGCGGTCGAGCCGTTTAGTCAACGGTGTGAGTGCCCGGACTCCCGACCAGTGGCTTGCCGAATGGGTGCCTGTGTTTGGCAAAGTCTACAACGCTATCAAAGATGCAAATGGGGAGTTCAGGATCGACAAGACCGGAAATGCTAAGTTTGTCGAGCTCTTTGAGGATGATTTCGAAGAGCTTCCTCGTAGCGACGACATTGCAGATCGCTTTGACTGGGACTCAGGTCTCTTCTCTCCAAGTTGGCCACCCTCACCCACGAATAACTCAGAGTATACTGGGGACCAATGCGACCTTCGTCCGAACCTTGAAGATGGCGAGCTTGATGATCTGCCGCTCCAGGACGAGGACCTCGAGGAAATTGACTTTGAGGAGAATCACATGCCCGCTAAGCTTCGCATCCGATCTCTTGGCCTCAGAACTACGAGGCGTGTCCATCTGTCACCGTACAATGAGGCCTTTGAAGACGAAGGGGGGAAAGAGTCCATCGTTCCAGATTCTCTCTGGAACAAGAAGAAGAGGAATGTCACGTTCGATACCACACCGCATTCGATCCCTTCACCACACAGATTTCCCTCGTTGTCATCACCTCGCGCTACCTCGTCACCAAATCAGACCACGCAGATCATCGACGACGAACAAACCGAGCCGATAGAAACAGACCAATTTCACGAACATCCCGATGCACCACTGGCGGACAAGGAGCTCAAACCCCCCGGAGCTGATGCTGAACTGCTGTCTCCCATCCGCTCGAACAAACGACTCCCGAAGCATCCATCACCAGGATCGCCTCTATCATCGTCCTCAATGTACGCCACCCCTTCCGCATCTCCAACGAGATCCCGCAAGCCCAAGAACAAACCCACTCATGGCCTCCTTTCCGAAGGAGACAGATACGCCAACCTCTCCCTCTCCCCCACTGAACCCACCAACCTCATCGCCGAAACAGAGGATATGTGGCCGACCCACTCAATTGGCAAGCGCTACACAGCCTCACCGCCAATCTCTCCCTCCACGCCCTTCTGCCCTCGCAGCGGCTTCGACAAGTTCTTCACCATGAAGCGCCCTAAACCGAGGTTCCAGGACTATCGCGTGAAGAAAGTTGACCCGCTGCGGTATAGGAATAGGCTCGATAATCCGCGGAGATTGCCAGAGACGCCCACGATGAGCCATTTGCCACCGAGTCCGGGATGGAGGAAGAAGACAGCGGCGCAGAAGGGATGTCCGGCTTGTGGGAGGGCTTTTAGGGTCACGAAGGCCAAGACGAAGACTGTTGGAGGGAGGGTTGTGAAAGAGCAGAGTGCTGTGATCGAGGGGCTCAGGAGGAGTACGAGGAAGAGGGCGGTGCCGGGAAGGTACAGTAAGTAGGTTCTCGTAGCGACTCAAATGAGAATCGAGTTTTTGCCATGACCTAAAAGACTGCTGCTGTTGCTCCTTCTTCTTCTTCTTCTTCTTCTCCTTCGAGTCGGTCGACGACATCATGGTAGGTTTTATTCCTGGTAGTCAGGAACGCCTCATCCTTCACTAGGTCGAACACGATTACCAAGGGCTGCCATCCGCGCAGCATTCCATGAGGACGGTATGAATATCCCCTACATGCTAGACGGCAACACTGCCTAGCGCGACAAGGCTCACGCCACATGCCAGAAGCTCGGAAGCTCATATAGCGAGAGCTGAATATCCTTCAGACGAGCTGGCCGTCACCAGAATGGAGGATGGCAAGGAAAACTGTCTTCTACGCTTGGAGAACAGCAGGAGACAAGCATGCAGCTGACAAGGTTGATGACTGGTGTGTGAGTTGTGTTTCAGGGAAAAGGGAGGGTCCATTCGATGAAGTGGGAATCGCATGGCAACGAAGAAATGACAATCATTAGAAACCTTTTCCATTTCGCGTACCCAGTTCTAGCACATGCTACTGTTTGGGTCTCTTTCCATACCGTATGCGCTCTAAGCTGAACATTTCAAACAAGCCGTTGTCTTCGTGGCAAGCTTGCATAGTCTAGCATAACCGAAGAAGTAGTAGTAGTGGTGGTGGTGGTGGTGGAGTAGTCGTCATCGGACGCAGCAAATTTGGTCAAGTCAACCACCGGCTTATAGTAGAGTACCATGGCGTATTGACCTTCTTTGCACCCTTTGCCGCATCCGCGCGTTCCTAGTAAGTCGATGGCCGCCGCTCCGTGCTTGCGTCGCTTCGCAGGTAGACTTGGATGTCGCCAGAGGTGGCGGTGCCATCGCTTGGAGTTGGCAAGTGTGGAGAGAATGGGTTGGAAGCGGTCGACCGAGCACTGTCGTGGCGGGCGATTCCCTTGGATGAAGCTGGGAGATATTTGGCAGGAGATCCGGGGAACGATTTGTCGCTACAGAGGACTAATTAGTACCAGTAATGTAGAGAGTAGAGTTGTATTACGTTGTAGATGACAGAAAAGGAAATTCGTAATGTCGGGCGACGTTACCGCATGATCTCTTCGTAAATGAGTCCTGTGTCGTGGTTAGCACTTAATGCACTCCCTGTGTCAGGAATGGTAAAGGTTGTTACTCTTCAGCTGCTCCTTGCTCAGGTTGTCCTTGTTCTTGTCGAAATCGAAAAACTCCTCCGGAATGGGGTCTGCCGTCGGCTCATCCTCTGGATCGTGGTAAGGCTCCAGGTACGGGTGTCTTAGGGCATCCTCAACGCTGATACGCTTCACCGGGTTGAAGGCCAAAAGTCGCTCCAGCAAGTCGAGCGCCAGATCTGAGGTTTTTGGGAACATGACCTTCCACGGAATCTTCTTCTTGAAGGGTAAACTCCTAATATACTCCCTCGCACGTCGAGATTTGATACCGTAGTAGTCCTCCATGGTAGGTGTGCCAAGCACATCGAGGATGAGCGTGAGTTGATGGTGGTAGTCCTTCCCGGGGAAAAGTGGCTTGCCGCTCAGCATTTCGGCCAGAATGCAGCCAACCGACCACACGTCGATGGCCTTGGTGTACTCCTTGAAGGTCAACATGATCTCTGGGGCACGGTACCAGCGCGTGGCCACGTACTCAGTCATGAAGCCCTGGTTGTCCTCGGTACTGGCTGCTGAACGTGCGAGACCGAAGTCACACACCTTCAGATCGCAGTTAGCGTTCAGGAGCAGGTTTGACGGCTTCAGATCTCGATGCAGAACGTTTGCGGAGTGCATTGCTTTCAGCGCACGAAGTGTCTGGTAGATGAAGTACTGGCAGTGGTCGTCGGACAGTTCTTGTGTGCGAATGACGCGGTGCATGTCCGTCTCCATCAGCTCTTGGATCAGGTACACCTCGGAGAAGCTCTCGTAGTTGCGTGGCTTCTGGATGTCGAGGATCGAGATGATGTTCTCGTGGTTGAAGTAGCGGAGGAGCTTCATCTCTCGCAGTGTCCGCAAGCAGAACATGGAGTGGTCAAAGGGGGTGATTTTCTTGATGGCGACCTTCTGGCCCGAGGGCTTGTGCAGTGCTGAGCACACCACTCCATATGCGCCTTCGCCGACCACGTCCTGGATGTCGTACTGCTCGGATACGTTGAAGCTGATCTTGCGCGAGCCTCCCTGCGAAGGCGGCGCTCTCGACATGTTTGCCGTGCTTTGTTGTGTGGGTGGGTTTGACGGCGGCGTCGTCGAGGGATTGCTGGACAAGCACGAAGGGAAGGGGCGATCGATCTCTCGCCGCGGGGTTTAGCTCGAGGAAGGTGCGATCGAGGATGAAATGAAATGGAAGTCGTTCGCTCGATGTCTCGCAGATTGGGCGTGGACGAGGACACGGTGTTGCTGCTGTCGCACAATGTCAGTGCCAGTCTCCGCAAGCGTCAATAGCGTCTTTGAAACAATGCCAATCGTCGTCGCTGTGGCTGGAATGTACGTGTACATCACTCACTCTGCCTCGTGCTTCCCATGCACAAGGCAACCGCATCTGGCCACGGACTTGGGACGTTCGACCCGGCCACTGCGCTGCGCAGCCAATGCGGTATGCAAGGTACTCACCTCCTGTCTCTCGTGACTGTGTCAATGTCTCGTTCTTGGCTCGATGGCGCCGTCTAACGTGATTGCCGCAGCTTCTGCTGCCTCGTGTTGGTAAGACACACGCGGCTGTTCCCAGGCGTGACGTGGGCACTAGATCGTGGTTGCGTCTATCGGTGACGGCGATGTAGCTGTGCGTCGAGCAGATGTAGGACAGAGCGTCGGCAGTCCAGCGAAATTGTCTCGGCCAATGCGGATGTATGCAGAAGGGGAGTGATTGATGGTGCAGCTATATCACTCCCGCTTCGGTTCTAGAGCTAGTTCTACGTGCAGAGCCCCGGTTGCCCCACTGCCCGCTAAACACAGCGAGTTGTGTTGTCTGTTGGGCGTTTGGACGCGAAAGTGGGGGAGGCCGCACATGGACCCTGCGGCTTCTGCTCCTGATTCGCTGACTTTCGACGACGTCTCACACTCCTACATCACTACATCAGCGTCGGGCGCTTCACCATGCCTTGTGAGGGCTCGCAGCGAGGCGCTCGGCGCGGGACGCTGTGCTGAGACACTTGAAGAAGCGACCATCGTCTCAGCCTCACAGGAATAACGGCCATGGGTTTCATCAGGCCAAATTTGGAACACTCTTCGGCATGCTTTCTTTCCGGAGCACAAGATCTGCATACACACTGCGCCATCGATGGAACCGCTAACAATACCATACTTGCTGAGCATACCTTTGTCCTCGAGAGCGGCTTGCAGAGGAACGTAGGTCTCTGACGAAGAAGGAATTTGCTCAAGGCTCTTATGCAGAGACTCCAAGAGATGCGCGTATGGCTCAATGCCATAGACACGCGTAACCTGGCTCGGATTCATTCTCGCATGTGAGTACCAGTCCCTGGACCAGTCTAGAGGGCGGTTTCCGAAGCAATGCCAACGAGTCGAGGTCCTGGACTCATCCCTCCTCGAAGGGCGCGAAGTGATGCCCTTCAGATGAATGAATTCACCGAAGCTCTCCTTTGATCAGACGTTCACCCACCTAATTCCAAAAACCAAGCATTGAAGCCACGATCGAGTGTGTTGTTTTGTGTGGCCTGACCGCACGGCTTGCAGGATAACTTCTCGCAGAATCAGTTTTGCCATTCTAATGACATGGTAACGTACACCAATGAGCATATCAAGGCGGTTCGAGAACCTTTGCAGACGCTTCCCAGCGCTCCTTTAAGTCGAACGACATACTGCTTTGCAAAAGCACCGAACGTGAGAACTCGGCCAGTCTACGACAGCTGTATTGTACAGCGACAGAAAGACAAAGGGAAGACGAAGTTCGAATATGACCCAAAGCTAGCGGCTCAACAGGCTCTCAACTAGCAAGTCCACCTGGCACTTGTACACAACCGCCGTATCTGGCACTAGCTCGGAGGGTGCTTCCAAGGCTTGGTCAATCGAACATCCTCATCAAAACTCTTCCTTCCATGGTCGGGCTAGTGCACCATGATTACGGGCAAACACTGGACCAGCATATGTTCTTGCTGGCCGTGGGGCGGACCTTGCATCTGCATAGGTGATTTCGAAACCATCGGGCTTGAAGTTCGCACGGAGGAGAGTGCCGCGTTCAGATTCACGAGAATTAAAGTCTTCAGCTGTCCTCGGCAAGGTCAGTTCCAAGAAAGGCATGCTCGACTCAACCCACTCGGAATCATCAGCTTTGCTTAGCAGGACGCAACATCGACCAGTGCCGACCCTCTGACTGACCACCGTAGATTCTCGCGTCCAAAGGTAAGGCATCCACCAGCTCAAAGCCGTAGCGCTCGTACAACGACTTGCCCTGCAGTGCTGAGGACACAAACACTTGAAGGCCTAACGCATCTGCCTTCTCAAGCCCCGGCTTGATCAATGCGGACCCGACACCTCGTCTCTGATGATCCGGATGTATAGCCAGCAGTTTGAGCTCAATGAATGGCTCTCCATTGGTGGTCGTGTGCACAGCGTAGTGCATAGCTCTCGTACACGCAAGGTCCAATTCGACATTCATGCCAGGTACTTGGGGTAGCCCTTTTTTGGCTTCGACTGCTTCCAAATACTCTGCTTCGATCTCTGCTCCAGTCTGCGGCGGCTTCAAGACTGTCTGCCATGAAGAGATGCCAAGAATCTTTCCGGAATCTGCATTGCGCGCAAAGAACCGTTCATCACTGTTGCTGCTGGCTAAAAAACTTGAGCGTAAGCGATCCTGTACTTGTTCGTCCAGCAGAGGTACTGGATATGTCATTGGCATAATTATCTCTGCCTCTGGGTCCTGGAAAGCTGTGCAGTAAATACGCACGAAGTCATCAGCGTGATCGGCCGTCACTGGAGTGATCAATATCTTTGATGGAGGATCATTCAACACGGCCGGCACCGCGCGATGACTTTTCTCTTGTGCCATGGCAGTAGCAGATAGTGTCTTGCCGGAAGAAAGTACGGTGCTTCAAGACGAGGTCATCGAGCGGGCAATAAGTATGAGCTCATCGGAGAGCCAGTCTGCAGCGCCAGTCACTTCGGGGCTTGATTGGTCGACTCGCCGCCGGCACGAGCCGTTAGCTCCAACCTTGCTCGAGGCACTGTTATCTATCTCTTCTCGCAACTTCAACAATCCCACTTCATGTTTGCGACGTTGGCATGCACATGGTGCCGCCAGCTGCCCGGCTTCTCATCGACTCGAGCAGTCGACAATCGAAATTGGTCCTGATCAGAAGCATGACAGGCTCGTTTCCAAGGCCATGGCTTAAACAGACCGAAAGATGTTTCTTCAGCGTATACAGGCCTTCAATCATCACAACCGAACGACCCGGTGATTGTTCTTCTGAGCTCAATGACGCTGCCTTCTATGACTGCGATCTGAGTTTCGATCATGGCAAGATCATATCTCGCAAGATTGCACCCCAGCTCGCCACTCTGAATGCCTAGCTGTTTTTGGAGAAGTTGCCCCAGGCTGGCTTGGCCGAGCCACTGGATGTGCTAACAGCAGGTAACATCGACCTGAAACATGTCCGAATCGGCTTGGAGATGTTCGTGACTGCAGGCTGTACTACCCAAGACTAAATCGGGTCACTACGGTCAGTGGAAGATCGGCACGAAGGCCATCAGCTGGCTCCTTAATGTAAGCCTCCAAGAGACCACGGATCTGGCCGTGGAATTGCAATATATGCGGGTCTTGCTACACTACGTAGTAGAGGCTGAAAACGATATATTCCAGGACTGGCTTGCCGTAGATCACGCGCGCGCCTGCGTTCGCCTCAGCTGGCCACAGCCGTGGCAGAGTTCCTGGCGCAGCTCTGTTGCGGTGCAATATTGGTTGCCTCTTCGTACTAGGAAGGCGTAGACTATGCTGTGAAACTGTTTATCATCGCTGTTGACAAGTGTCATGACAAGTATCGACTAGTCATGAATCTTCCGTCTATAGGCCACTTCCGGACCACGCGTCTAACCAGGCCATACCGTCCATTAAATAAAGTTTGAAACATCGTATGTTGTGTTCTAAAACACCAACTGCCTACAGGGATCTAAGCGTAAACTGTCTCCTTTTACGAATAAGGAGGAATCAAGATACCCGTGTAAGATATTTCATATGACTTAGATTAAGTTCTATGATACTATACTAAGTATTACTATGTATACTATAAGTATACTATAGTACCCTTATATGTAGTGTCTTCGCCTCGTTCTGCTCGGACCGCGACCACATCAGCCACACACGAGGCCAAAGCCACCCTACCCACCGAGTACAGTATTTACACAACCCTTTTCTCGCTACACGTCCACCACCTCTGCACCTGCTTCCCAGTCTTCTGATGCCGAGGCATACGTGGCGAAGACGCTGCAAGGATGTGACCACGCTGCAAATTCCACTGAATTATGCAGAAACATGTCCTCCAACGGGCAATACCCACCCGACCAAGGCAGTCGTTCAACTGCTTGCGGACTCAGCAGCACAACAATGATAAATGGGGCGTCATCTTCCCGAGGATGCGAACATGAACGCGACTGCCCTCCATCATTGTACCCGGCTGAAGATGATGGTGTCTGGAACCACGGTCCCCATGGAAATTGACGAAGCTGGAGTTTCTTCGTGCCGAGAGCGTCTTCACGGAACATTCAAGGAGATGCTTGGCCACTGCTGCATCTGGACTGCCTCCTGCCATCACGGACAAGGGCCTTACAGCAGCTCCGAGCAACAACTGAGGCAGACTTACTTGATACACGACACCTCCGGACGGCACACCAAGGGGCCAACGTCAAACAGATCTCCAAGCGTGTTAGACAACAGTAAGTGAAGCCGAAGCTACACTCAACATGCGCTCCTTGTTGCTCGTATTCATGCCTGTACGGATCTGCGCATGTTGATCAGGTGGCACCCTGGTGACGATCTGAGGCTTCGCGCTAACCCGACGAAGACTGCAACAAGATGCCCCAGAGGTGCGCACAAGCATGCGCTGCTCTCCCTTCCCTCTTACTCGGCCTCAGTTCTGGTCGTCTTGCAGCAGTTCATGGCCACTATGGCTTCCCTCACTTTCGCAAGACTTCAACTCGCTTTGACTGCCTTTTTTTCTGCGATTGCTGCTGTGCCGACACCAAATGCTATAGCAGCATGCGGCAAGATTCGAGACCAGTTCCCAACACAGTACGCTGACAATGGTCTGGCGAATCCGAACATCAGTGTCGGGCTGGTCTACACCGAACAGCGCAACGAATACTGGTCACTCGCCAACGCCGATGTCAACCCTGCGTGCATGTTCTTCCCGAAGAATGCTCAAGATATCGCCTTTGCAGTTCAGGTCCTGAACGATTACGCCAACGTCCCGTGGGCGGTCAAGGGAGGAGGCCACAACCCAAATGTTGGCTACTCAAGCTCCCAGGACGGGATTCTTCTCGCATGCGAGCCGAACATGAAAACGACCACCCTCGACAGCAACCATTTAGCACACGTTGGTCCGGGCTCAAGGTGGATTGATGTCGCAACCGCATTGGACCCTTACAATAGAGCTGTCGTCTCTGGTCGTCTGGGCCACGTTGGAGCTGCTGGCTTGACTCTCGGGGGTGGATTGAGCTTTCTCAGTGCTGAGTATGGAATGACAGCCGATACTGTGGCTGGATATGTTGTTGTTACTGCCGATGGCAAGATCCGGCATGCCAACAAGAACGAGAACTCCGATCTCTTCTATGCCTTGAAAGGCGGAGGAAACCAGTTCGCCATCGTTGCCGAGTTCATCCTAGAGACGTTCCCGATAGGCCAGGTGTGGGGCGGCTACAAGATCTACGGCTTGGACCAAAAGGATGCCGTGCTCAAGGCGACCCATAATCTGGTCTCCGATTACTACGACACCAAAGCCGCCGTGATTGTAACCTTCACCACCACCCTCGATACCCTGGTCGACATTTTCGTAGTATTCTTCTTCTACAATTCTCCCGCCACCGGTCCGGGCGACATTTTACAAGAATTCAACGCTATCCCCGCCATCACCGATGGAACCAAAGGCCCACGCTCCTACAAAGACCTCATTGATGCCAACAGTGCCTTTTCCATAAAGGGCATGCGCTACCTCATCCGCACCGGCACAATCCCCAATCTCCCCAATGCTCAAGGCCTCGATCTGTACAACTACACCTTCACCAGCTACTATTCTGCCGCCAAAAATTACCAATTCGCCCAACTTGACAACCTTGTTTACAGCCTCGGCTTCCAACCTGTCCCGCACCAACTTGCCGCCGCCTCCAAGTCCGCGCCGAACGGCGTGAACCTCCTCGGTCTCGACCCGGCTTACGGCGACAAGGTCTTCATGGAATACGACGTCTCCTGGCTCTCAGGTGCAACGGATGAGTTCGCCGCCAAAAGCTTGACGCAAATGACACAGCCAGCGCAGGATTATGCCAAGCAACAGTATGGCAATGTGGCGCCGACGAATTATCAGAGCGGTGATATAGGCTTTACGAATTACAACCCGATGTTCATGAATGATTGTATGTATAATCAGCAGCCGTTGCAGAGTTATGGGCGGGAGACGTATGAGAAATTGAAGGAGATACAGCTGCAGAGGGATCCGAGCGGTTTATTCAGTCAGAGGACGGGAGGGTTCAAGTTTACATAGAGTGCGCTTTGTGATGTTGGCGTGGAGTGATACCCCCATTTGTAGATAGGTTTCTCAGAACCCCCGATTTTTATGTCGGCTCCAGGCTCAGTGCCCAATCTAATGTCTTTTTCGGAGCATGTGAGCATGAAGGTCTCTGGCTTGGTTTGGCATGCTGTATCTCTCTTGAAAAGTACCTCCAGCCCCCGACGTAACGTCATAGCTGGCTTCCAAGATAGTGTGAAGCTCATCATGCAGCCCTGTCAGAGCAATAATGATACGTATACCATGCCACGCTCTTGAACTTGCAACTCTTCTAAATTCTCGATCATAGCACTGATAATCGTCTTCATTAGCTTGTCAATAAAGGCGTGAAAGACTGGGAGACCGCGGGCCGCGGTTTCCTTCTTGATGCCAGCGAGAAGCGATAGATAATATTTCCCTGATGGTACTGGAGCCGCTCGGCCATCGTGGTAGGTGTGAAGCACAGTGAAAGCCAGTAGATCCGTTCAGCAACGTACGTTTGCTGTCTTTGTCTGACTCTCTGGTCAGCCTCGGCCCGGTTGATCGTGGCGTCCACATATACGTGGATGCCTGCTCCTCTGCCTGCTACAGCAACCTCTTCAAATCGTACAGATCGGCGTAATCGATCTACACGCACGTCCCAGCTTGACGTCGCAGCTGCGTCCCAGGCAAATAGTGAGCTCTTTGTACATCACCAGCAGTGGACTTGGCGGAGCGGTCGACATCGGCGAACGGTTGTGCCATCTCCCATGAAGCTAGAGTCAGGACGATCAGTCGTGCTCTCCCATCAGAATCTCACTCCCCATTCTATTCTCGCGATCCGTCACAGTCCACTCCCTCGGTCGTGGTTCTTCAGCTCGAAGGCGCTGTAGTTGTATCTTGGCATCCTGCACGGAGTAGCAGTCCATGAATCTGTTGATGTGGCTGGCAAGTGCCTCGGTCGATTTGCTAGCATCTCGACCTTCCGCGGTGTCGTTGTCGACGGCTTGCCAAAGTTCAGCGACATCTGCGAATATGACGGGCCATAAAAGCGACTGCCGAGCACAATGTAGCAGGTACAGCTTGTCAGGAAGTGCTCTGTCGATGTCGCGAAGATGTTCCAGCAACGCGATCTCACTTCGCACCCCAAAGACGCTGATGTCTTCTAAAGCGGCCAAACGCTCCCAGATGACGTTGAACGGCGAATCCGTGAATGTGATGGTCAAGGCGGAAGGTATCACTGTTGGTGATTCGAGGATGTACTTCGCGACACCAACACACCTCATCACACAACCTTCGTCCGCATTCACGCTTGTACTTCCAATGTTGTCGACTGTGGCCTTGATGAAGCCGAACTCTCGCTGGTGGTGATGATAGTCAATCACTGCAGTTTGCAGACGTGGCAATATCGCTAGTGCTTCGACAAACCCTGCAGCTGACGGATGGCACACGCTGCAGCATCCAGCCAAGACCATGTTATTGCCTCCAGTGAACGAAGAACATCTGATCGACTGACTGAAGCCCGTGATCAGGAGATGTCGTAGCTGATCAATACGGAGTGGTGTTTGGAGGTCTGAGTCTTGCCATTTGCAGAAGTCGTTCCGGGTTGCGCATATGGTGTTTGAGTCGTATAGCACCGGTAGAGCCTCGTTGTAGATTTGATGATTGGCGCGTAAAACGCTCGTGTTTTTAGACCCAGCAACGACTTGGCGTAGCTTTAATGGGCGAGAAAAGGTGAGGACGTGGGCGTATATCAGGCATCGTATCTCAGCTGGTAGTCGGTTGAGGAAGAAGCATTGATCCATGTTGCCCCGGCACTCTGGAGTGTCACCCAAAGTCACGATGAAATGATGTTGATACCGAGGAGTGAGGTGCGCGATAAGAGAGCAAGCAGGGTTTATCGAGCTAGCTTACTAGGTGCAGATAGCATGTGACGATATAGGGAGAAGATGGCGTTTTATGCCCTGTATGTCAGCGTGCAGAAGGATATACCAAGCATATGAAGCTGGATGTGATGATAAAAATTCATTCACTTCTCAGACCATCGTTGTCGTCCTCACGTGCACCGTTGCTGAGGCGACTCGGAGGAAAGAGCAAAACCCCGAAGGTTCTCCCCTCCCCCCCCCTTGCCCTTGTGATCGACGGCTGCCATGACCGACCATAGACTGTTCCTGAACTTTGTCTTGTGTTGTCGAGCGGTAACTCCGTACATACAACGAGATATCCAAAAGTGGCCCGGCTCGACGAGCTATGCATACTGGCGAACTGCCAACACCTCTTGAACAAGCGACAGAAGATTCCGTCTCGAGTCACGTTGATCGCGACGCCTCCATCATCCTGGCTTGCTAGAGAAACCACCGCGCAGGAAGCGCCATGGCGTTCCTTTTTGGCCGCAAACGCCCAACAGCACAGGACGTGGTCAAGGCAACGAAGGAATTGTTGCAAAGACTGACCAAAGAGGATGGACAGCAGACCTCGAAGGTACATCATGGACACAAATCTGCTTACGCCCGCAACTCTCGGTAGCACAGACTAAACAACATGTCTAGGTCGAAGAAGAGCTGGCTCGAAATCTGTCGCAGATGAAGATTACACTACAGGGAACACCAGAAGCCGAAGCGAGTCCCGACCAGATCTACCAACTCGTCAGTGCTGCACTTTCAGAGAGCCTACTGCCGCAGCTCGTCGACAACATACATCGATTGCCCTTCGAAGCACGAAAAGATACGCAGACGATCATATCGAATGTTTTTCGGTTTAGAAACCCGGGAAGCACATCGAGTGAACCTGATGCTCTGAAAGAGGTGCTACGAAGACAACCCGAGATCGTGATCGCATTGTGCAACGGCTACGATCGAAGAGAGAGCGCGTCTCCTTGTGGTGGCATCCTTAAAGAGGCACTGAAATGGGATGCTGTGGCGGCTGTGATACTCTACGACGAGCCTGCAACAGATGGACGAACAATAGACATCTACAACGATGTGGACGTGACCAGGCAGGCGTCGGGCAATGGCGTCTTCTGGAAGTTCTTCACATGGATCGACAAATCGAGCTTCGAAGTCAGTGCAGATGCATTCGATTGCTTCAGGTTGATCCTGACGAAGCACAAGCCGCTGGTATCGCAGTACATCAACACGAACTTTGACATGTTCTTCCAACGGTACAACGACGTTCTGGTCAAGTCCGACAGCTACGTGACGAAACGACAGTCCATCAAATTGCTGGGCGAGGTACTGCTGGACCGGCAGTTCTATGAAGTGATGTGCCGATATGTTGAGTCTGGCGACAACCTGAAGCTCATCATGTGGCAATTAAAGGACGATCGACGAATGGTGCAGTACGAAGCTTTCCACGTGTTCAAGGTGAGTACAGTCACGTATATGGCCACATCATATGATGCTAACACATCCTGGGAGATCTTCGCCGCCAACCCCAACAAATCAACCGAAGTACAGAAGTTCTTGATTATGAACAAGCAACGCCTTCTGAAATTTCTTCCGCGGTTCCTGGAGGACCGTCAAGACGACGACCAATTCAACGACGAGAAGGCCTGGCTTGTCAAAGCCATTGGCAACCTACCTGATACGACAGCTGGCATCCGGAGTCCGAGCAATCCGCAACAACAGAGTGCCTCGACACCAGCTCAGCCCAACAGCACGCAAGTGCGATCATGACATCGTTATTGGATCACATGTGATGCATTCTGGGAATGGTGCATCTCTGGAATACTGGATGCTGCCGTACACAGACGGGTGGGCGGCGGTGAGCATGGCTTGTAGAGGTCATGGGGGCGAGTCGCATATCGGGTGTTCGGGTAATGATTCATGAATGCACACGGCGCTATGATGAATGGTCTCCAAAGTCACTTTTGAGGCCAAGGGTTATCCTTTTCGCGTGCAGTGGCTAGTGCTTTAGCTGCTTATGCGTGCACGTGGGTGAGCGGGATTACTTACGACTAAGCTGGCGCTGTCTGATGAATGGTGATCCACCGATTTCGATGCTCCACCTGCACAGGGTGTGTGACTCCCTGGTTCTGAACAGCTGCATTGCTCGGATCAAGTTGTGAAGCAATTGCCGGGTTCTGCTTGAAATTCTTTGTTCGCAAAGGGTCGACACTTCTATAGTCCATCCATTAGATCTCGACCATCCTTCCTCCACCACATTGGCATGCGCATCGGCACAAATAATGACAATGGTTTTGTCGTGACCGATGCATGTGCAAAGTCCTCTGCTACCGTATTGCCTTTGGCGGTCCCCCCCCCTTACCGTGCTTGCTCCGAAGCTGCCGTGGCACCCTAGCCCGACGCACCAGGACTGACGTCTGGCTGCGTTGCGCAAGGAGAACGCCGGCGTGGCTCCTCGACGTCATTAGGTACCGATGGCGTGTGTCCCGAAGTGGATGGGCTGCCTAGGATGCTGCGAGAATAAATATTGGTGGTTGTGTTGCCGAGAGAAAGGAGAAGCCGCATGATTGATGAATTGAGGTCACAATAGGTAGCATGGCAATTTATCATGGTATCTTGCAGAACGATCTGTGATCGCGGGTGGAAATCCATCCCGCCGCAGCTGCCAGAGGGGGGAAACGAGGTCACGTGACGCCCAGAACGAGATGCTTCCTGATCGATGGTGGTGTCTTCCCAAAGCAGGTTGGCAGGTTCCTGGTGTTGGTGAAGGTGGTTCTGTCCCGGCTAGAACTAGTGCAGATGCTAGTTAGTCGCGATTTCTACGGTGCGTTTCGTTTCAGTGCAAGGATGATTTGAAAGCTGCCCCGTCCGTCCTGCTACTGCTACTAATGTACTACCACTACCACTACCACTACCACTACCACTACCACTACCAACTACCAACTACTGTGTCCATTGCGCCCCTCTCGACCGCGGACTCGTTTTGTGCTGTTTCCAACAATATTCCTGTGAGCACTGCACGCAGCGGCTGCAGTTGGGCCCCGGATCTGTCATCGGTGTGTCCTCCGTGCGTGCGTGTGCGGGAGAGCGCCAGAGTGCAGGAAGCCGAAAGTCCCTGAACAGCGCCGACGTCATCCTAGTCTGACTTAACTTAGCAGCCTCTCACCAGCAGCAGACGCTTTTCCATCCGGGACACGAGCCGAACGCTCTGCACGCCTACCATCCGAGCACCCAGGCAACGCGGAGCGATCAGATGCGTTGCCAGACTGCATACCCACGCGCCGCGCACTCTTCGTATGACCGAAGCTGCTCACCAGCGCGCAGGACCGCCAGGAGCGTGGCTGCTGCGCGATGAAGTCGTCTGCCACACCACCGCAAGAGACACCGAGCGCCTCAACGTCAGCGGATGACTCTGACCACGACGACGGCGAGCCGACGCCCACCGACGTGCGTCGACCGACTGCCGACCAGCATCCATCATCGTTGGGAGGCCGGCCATCGCTGATCAGATCGCCTCCGGGACGCCTGTCTGAGATCAGCAGGAGTCCGGAGCAGGAACAAGGCCACGACGAATCGACGGATAGCAGTGCTGAGCCTGGCCCAAACGATGGCCCGAAACGAGACGAAAGAAGCGCCAAGGCCGGCGCCAGTGCTACGAGCAGCGTGTCCAAAGGTACGGGTACATTGAAGCGTCCTGCGCCAGGTGATCTGGATCAGACAAAACGGGCATTGAGTACTCAGATCATGTCTGAGACCCGTGCGCGTCGAAGCTACGGTTCTAGCTCGAATGCGCGCGACAGCACGAAGCGAGTGTCGCCAATCAAGGAAGAGGAAAGCGGCGCAACGCCCCCACGATCGCTGAATGCCATAGTCTCCGAAGAACCTATACGCACCTCGTCGACGCTGTCTACGGAATCGAACGAGAGCAATCGCACAATCAGAGGCAGCGTGCCTGCCACTCCAGCTGGTCAGCAGCCACTGCGCACACCATCCTATCCCTTTCCATATGTGCCTGGAACGCCACGAACATGGTCGAATTCCTTCCATCAGCCCTTCACGACTCTGTCGCCAACGGCTAGTAATCAGGCGGCCGGGGACAATTCGATCACGCCTGGCACCGGGAGTTACAGAGATCTGGCGTCGGGCAGCTCTACACCTGCTGCAAATAGCGTTTTCGTGCCGGGTGGCTTCGAGCAGCATGCTCCTGAGGATCCTCGATTTCCTACTCCTAACTTGTACGAACTGATTCTGCAACTGAATTCTGAACCGGGTCTGGAGCAGTGGTGGACGACAGTTACAAACCTCTTACACGATCACTTCAGGGCGGAGCGCGCGACTTTGATCCAACCTGTTGATCCGACCGATATTGAGAACGTGCCTTGGGGCCAGAAAGCTACCTTCAGTGTTCACGGCCCAGAGGACTGCATCACGCGCACCGCTCTCCTGGAGCAAACGCAGGCATCTGCTGTGCGTCGACCAGATCTTGGGCTGCGCCAGCCTTCTTCCGAAGTAGTGCCGGATCACGCGCCTCAAAGACTGCATCCGGAGAGATTGAGACCTCGCTTAGAGTCGCGTCATTCATATGCTGGGCATGGGCGAGAAGTGCGAGATGTGCTCAACACATTGAACGAACCTAGCCAGCGAAGACCTGCTGGACCTCAGCGGACTGTCACCCACGCGGCAGGCATTAATCCCAGTAGAGCTGTGCCTAAACGCTTGCCATCTGCGACTAGCGATCGGCATGGATCTCTCAGCGACCCTGATTTCAGCAGTATCGGCCTGAACGATGGACCTTTCGCCGAGGTTCATAACACACTGAAGCCTTTGGACTACGAAGCGCATCCTCTGATAGAGCCAGGAGGCATCAGTCGCGTTCTCGAGCGAGGTCGCATCGTCACAGTGACCAGAGATTATGTCTCCGACCCGAACGGCGCCTCCGCCTCGCGCTCCGCTCCGGAGCCATCACCATCGGCGATGATAGACAACTTTCGCAGTGCGATGAGCTTTGGAGGTGTTCCCGGTTACCGTAAGGACTATGAGGAATACGAGCAACATCCGGCGTCTCCATGGGCGCAATCTCCTGCTCCTTCGCCAGCAATACAGTCAGATGAGGAGAGCAACCCATTCTTTGTATCAGATATTCACGAGGTCGACGAGTCCTTCGATGATGCCGTGAGCCCGGACAACTATACACAGTTTGGACAGGTCGAGGCTATCGGCATCGACCATGCTAGTACCGTCATACACATTCCACTGGTGCACCCTACACTGTCGCAGCCTATGCAATCATTGCGCATGACGCCCCGTGCCAAAGAACGAACTGGCAATCTGCACAGGAGCAACACTGTCGACTTCAACAGAAAAGCGCCGATTGCTGTGCTATCAGTGTTGACCTCTACCGTGCCATATCCGCATAACCTTTCGCAGGCGCTCAAGCTCCTTGGTCCACACTTGGCCACGTCCCTTGCGACAGCGCAGCAATTCTCCGCCACACATGTGTCATCTGTCACTATACGACATCGCCGAACGGACAGTGGTCGTCACCCCAGTACAGCGCCTATGACCATCGAGCCCGTCGGACTGGAAGAGCTCGTGCATGCGGAAGTCGGGCAGCCTTCGGGATCGTTCTCGGGCAGCATGACAAGCCCTTCGGACTACTCAGGTCGATCAAGGGCAAGTCCATCTGGCTCGATTGTCGGCACACCCGGGTGGGATCCTGCTGCCCATGGCTGGACGGCCAGTCGATCTTTGGCTGGCACGCCTGCACTCAGCGGGGTGGAGATGGTAGATAATTACTTCGATGCCAAGAGGAGACCCGGTCACCCCAGTGGAAGGGATGCAAGCAATACACAAACGCCTGTCAAGCAGTTAAAGAGCTCCAACAGTACTGGAAGCAAGTCTAGCAACGAAAAGGACGCAAAGACGCCGAACAACCACCAGAAACTTAAGGCTAGCCTGAATCTCAAGGAGGAGAAGTCGCCTCTACAGCCTCCTCCTCCTCCTCCTCCAGTGAGAGAGCGTAGTCCGTCCCTCCCTGGGGATAGTCATTCTCCATCACGACCTGCGATGCGCGCCCGATTGTCTCCTCTGCCACAGTTCATGGACACGAAGCAGCACTCCTTGTTGCATTCGTATGGTGCTGACTTTTCCTCATCCTTCGGCGGATTCACTCCCGCAGTAGGACCAGCCGAGTCGACAACTCCAGGGTTCAGCACTCATGGTCATGCTCGAAAAGGGTCATACTCCGAGGATATGCCACCGCCGTCTGAGCGTTTGTTGCGTACTATCATCGACGCAGTGCCTGTTCAGATATTCACAGCACAGCCAGAGACGGGAACCCTGAGTTGGGTGAATTCAAAGTTCCTCATTTACCGAGGTCAAGAGCCTCGCGATGTTCTCGATAACCCATGGCAAGCCATTCACCCTGATGACCGCAATGAATTCATGCCAGCGTGGCATAGGTCTTTACGAACTAACCAACAACTGCAACAGAAAGTACGGCTGCAACGTTTTGACAGCAGCTATCGTTGGTTCTATGTTCGCGCGGCACCGCTCAAGGACAAACGCCAGAGAGTCGTGCACTGGATCGGTACCATGATGGACTTCCACGAACAGCAACTTGCCGAACAAAACTCAGCACGTCAACAAGAGACAGCTGCTTCCGAGGCCAAATACCGCGCTTTGGCCAATTCAAGCCCACAAATAGTGTTTGCAGTCAATAAAGTCAAGGGGGTTACTTTCTGCAACTCACAATGGCTGCAATACTCTGGGCAGACTGAGGCGCAGGCTCTTGGTGTCGGGTTCATGGACCACGTTCATTCAGAGGATCTCGCCAAGTGTAGATTGCCGACCTTCGATGCGGATACTGGGCAACCAACGAATGTGCCAACGTCGCTGCCGCTGGAGCCCAGACGTACGGTATCTCAGTCGAATGCATCCAGCAGTGGCTCATCGGAAACAGAGAAGGCAATTTCGAGCTCTGATGATTCAGTGGTGATGTCCCCTATCGCGCAGATGCCGCAACGCAAATTGTCCGAGCTTGCATCTACGGGTATCTTAAAAGTGTCACGTGATGCAGAAGGACGGCACTCTTACTCTACTGAAGTTAGACTGAAGTCGAAGGATGGCAACTTCAGATGGCATCTCGTGCGGGTTCTGCTTGCAGACCCGATGGCTCATCATGATGAAGAAGAAACCTGGTATGGAACTTGCACTGACATTAATGACCACAAGACTTTGGAGCGCGATCTGAAGGAAACGATGGATGAGAAGAGCAGATTTCTATCTAATATGTCGCACGAGATCAGGACCCCGCTCAATGGCATCACGGGAATGGTCAATTTCTTGATCGACAGCAACCTTACCTTGGAACAGATGGAGCATGTCAACATCATCAGGCAAAGTACAGACGGTCTCCGCGGACTGATCAACGATATCCTAGACTTATCCAAGGCCGAGGCTGGCATGATACAGCTCAACATGGACTGGCTCTATGTCAGAGCCTTGATTGAAGAGGTGAATGACTTGACCTCTGCCCTTGCTATCGACAAGGGACTGGAGCTCAACTACATAGTCGAAGAAAACGTGCCGCCTCAGTTCAAGGGCGACCGCTTTCGGATCAGGCAGATTTTGCTCAACGTCGTTGGCAACGCTATCAAGTTCACGGCACAAGGCGAAGTGTTTGTCAGGTGCAGTCTTCACAAAGATGACAGCATCGAAGACTTACCGAAGGGCGAAACCTACATCCGATTCGATGTGGTGGACACAGGAAGAGGCTTCACTGATCGAGAGGCTGACTACTTGTTCAAGAGATTCAGTCAGATCGATGGGAGCAGTACAAGACAGCATGGTGGCACAGGTCTTGGTCTCGTGATATCCAAGCAACTTGCTCAGCTTCATGGCGGTGACATGAGCGCGAAGGGCATACCAGACCATGGCTCGACCTTCACATTCTACATCAGGACGACCCTTCCCACGAAAAACGACCAGCCACCACCGCCTACCCCCGGGCCACCACAACAATTGCCTTTGCCAGCTGGTCCAATATCGCCAAAAGCGGTGTCTACTCCAACACCAATGGCGCTGCCACCGAACGTTACATCTCTGCCGTTGGCATCGGAAGCTCAAGCTAGAGCATCGCCTAGATTCCTGCATGAGATATCCGGATCTCCTTCACCATATCTTACTTCTCCTGATGCAGCAGGAGGACGTGAATCGCCATCTGTCTCGTCAGCCAGTTCCGACCCGTCGGTGCAATCAGCGACACGAACTGCAAGTGTACGCTCACAGAGATCTTCTGTGTCATCGTTCGCACCGGATGTCGCTGTCAATGCTCCGATGAAGCTTGTGCTACCAGAAGATCAAAAGGTTGAAGCGGCTGGTCCATCGCCAGCATTGTTAGGGTCTGATATCTCTGGCACATCCACACAAACTCCGCGACCTTTCTTATCGCCTGCTGGAGCTGCTGCTGTCCCGCCAATGTTTTCCATACTTGTCGTTGCCACGCTGAAGTATGCTCGCGAGGCTACCACCAGACACATTGACATGACTTTACCCGAGAACATTCCGCATCAGATTACATCTCCAGATACCTTCGTCGAGTCTCAGCAATTGCTTGGAGGCGAAGAGCCAGTCATCTTTACGCACGTCGTGGTCGTGCTTCAAGACGTACCGCAAATCCTGTCGTTGATGGACCAGGTCTATAGGAATGAGAAGTCACACACCGCCATCGTCCTCATCACAGATTTGGGACAACGCCGCAAGATCATGCAGCAAGCTCCACAGTACGACTATGATAAGCTGGTTCACGAGCGCCTTCTGAGGATCGTTTTCAAGCCATTGAAGCCGTCCCGCTTCGGTCTGATCTTCGATCCTCAGAAAGAACGCGAAATGAGTTTGGACCGCAATCAAGATAGCGCGCAGCAAGTGGCTGTCAACCAGAAGCAGGTCTTCGAGGAACTCACCAAACGTCTTGGTAATCGCGAGAAGCGTGTATTACTTGTCGAGGACAATCGCGTGAATCAAATGGTCATACTCAAGTTCTTGGCAAAGGTTTCCATCAAGGTGGAGACAGTCATGGATGGAGTTCAGTGCACTGACAAAGTGTTTGACAAACCCCACGGATACTACTCGATCATACTGTGCGACCTGCACATGCCCAACAAGGATGGATATCAAACGTGCAAGGAGATTCGTAAATGGGAGAAGAAAAGCAAGTACCCGCACATACCTATCATTGCGCTTTCTGCGAACGTCTTAGGAGACGTCTACCAGAAATGCGCCGACGCTGGGTTCAACAGCTACCTTACAAAGCCAGTTGACTTCAAGGAGCTCAGTACTGCCTTGATGTCCTTCATGGATCCCGTGGACCCCCGTAAGCCGCACGAATTTATGAAGCTGAAGCGCAGCCAGGCTCCTGCTGCTGGTCTTTCAACACTCAAGAGATAGGACGCACCAGCATCAACAAATAACACAGAGACGATGCATATGAAATAGAAACAAACGACCGGGGGGGGGATGGCTTGACATCTTGTGCATCCAAGGCGTAATCAGGCTGGCAGATTGTGACTACAGCACTTAGCGAAGGCGCGTTTTCGCATGGCATTGGCATATCAGAAAGATACGACTGTTGAGTTTGTATCATGTTTGCATTTGGCGGCGCTAGTGCACTGC